>JAJTUV010001979.1:0-10000 GCA_021653895.1 Mastomys natalensis
AAAAATTTCTTAGTGCTCTTATTTAGTGTGTGTGTATGTGTGTGAGCTCAGCAGGGTATATTCTCTGCTCTCTCCATGTAGGGCCTGGGGGTTGAATTCATGTTGTCAGGCTTGCAGTAAGTAACGCTACCCACTGGGCCCATCTCACCAATCCTAAAGGGTTTTTTGTTCTGGGGACCTTTGGGACATTTTGTCACCCTGGATGAGGAGCCAGGAGGCCATGCTTCTCTACTGCTTCCTAGCCATCTCTGAGAGAGTGTGCCCTCCCTTTAGGCACACTGGTCAAGTGACCAGCCCAGGGTGGCTTCCAAGGGTACAGGACACCGATCCTACCCAGGCAGGGTGACTTGTGTGGTCCTCCTTCCAATTACACCACTGAGGAGACAGGGATGGGGGAGCCAGGAGCTCATTCACCTACAGTGCAACGAGGTCCCTCAATCATAGACTACTGCAATTTTCTGAGCTGTCGTTTCTCTACTTGGCGGGAGTTTGCCTGCCGAGCCCAGCGGAGAGGAAATGAGCCCGAGGGACCCTGAGACCAGTGACTGCCTCAGCTTGCTTTTGATTAAAGCAAACCTGGGTGTGAGCTGTGTTAGCAGCCTTGGTCCTCATTACTGTGGCTGGAAAGCCCCACTCACTAGTGCCTTGAATGGTGTTAACGGAAGTCCTCTGCTGTCCACTAGGGCCAGAACCTTCATCAAGCCCAGGCTGGCTTCCCTCTCTAACTCTGCTCCCTGGATAGAATTATGGTCGTAACTGTAGCAATAGTGGTAATAGCTGTTATCATTGGCTGAGTGCCTGATGCATATTTGAAATGCTGTCTGTGTTACGTTGTATATATTGAATGATGTAGGCATATGGTTTTATATACTATGAAATGTAATTATAGGAGAAAGGGAGTATGTAAACACAAGGTTATCCAATACCTACAATACCTGCATTCCTTAGAGGTAAACAAGAGTCTCAGAGAGGTTGAAAAGTCTTGCTTGGGGTCACACAGCCACAAGGGTGGAGCTGAGACCAACTCCCAGCTACTTGATGTCAGAGTCCCTGCACCCTTGTGTGCCTGATCGCCCACTCCTCTTTTGAGGGAACGATTCTGTGCCTTTTCTGGATCCTGCACTTCATCTCCTTTTTCCAAAAGAGACAGAAGCTAAGGTGTCCCTCTCCTTCCCTCAGGGTGTGGCTTGTGGTTAGGTGCTCTCTCAGCAGACTGAGACCCCAGGTTTCATCTCCAGCACTACAATAGTCATCAGCCAGTCATCCTTGATGCCACCAACTGACCCTGTCAATGCCTTCCGTCTGAGCCTTTCCCATTATAAATGAATAAATTACATGTGTGTGCTCACATGCACACCTCAGCAGCACATATGTGGGCTCAGAGGACAACCGTGGGAGTCAGTTCTCTTCCACCAGGTGGGTTCTAAGGAATCCAACACAGGCCCCAGCCTTCCCAGTAACACCTTTAGCCCCCGAGCCATCTCTCAGACTTCTTTTTCGTTCTTTCTAGGTTGCTTCCGTGCTCAGCCATGTATCTAACACCGGATGGCAACCTTGTGCCCTTCCGTCTCCAGAAACCTTGTTTTCTCCGGGGATGGACTTCACTCTGTGTTCCTGTCAGCAAAGTGTAACGACCTTGTTAAGAATGTGATTCTCTGTACCGGCAGGATGTGGTGGCGCACGCCTTTAATCCCAGTGCTCGGCAGGCAGAGGCAGGCGGATCTCTGAGTTTGAGGCTAGCCTTGGCTACATAGTGAGTTCCAGGACAGCCAGGGTTACACAGAGAAACCCTGTCTCCAAATAAACAAACAAACAAATGTGATTCTCAGACTGACAGGTGCGACATAACCATCTCTGTCCTTGGAGATCTGGAACTAGTTCAGGGCTCTACTATGCTTTCGGGAATTGTTTTGATAGGATGGGAGTGGGGTGTGTCTCAGCTATACAGTTAAGACCCTTGTCTCAGCTGCTAGAGGGAACAGGTGAACACGTGGCTAAAGTACTAACTGACTGTGAAGCCTGAAGATCGGCTGCCATGTTTGCAAGGCCAAGTGGAGGAAGAGACCCTGGTCATAGCCCTACAGTCAGACTTTACAGCAGCCTGGCTGCCAAGCAGCTTTAGCTGTACCTGGCCCATAGAGACTTGCTGTGAAGGGTTCACAATCTAGAATTGATTTGCAGAGTGCCTGTATGTGGAACAATTCCTTGCGTGTGAGCTAGGGTCATTTTCCAAGTCACACAGAGTGGAGAACAGATTTAATTACTGTATCCCACACTTGCAATCGATGTATTTTAATTGGGAGCCATGTCTGTGAGTCAGTCCTCAGGAGCTCATTTGAGCTGAGAGGCTAGGGTAGATCTGATCCCTCAAGGGATCAGGCAGCTCTGATTTGGGATGACTGGGGTTGGCCATAGCTATGGAGTTGGGGTGGAGGCACCTTCTAACTCTCAAGCTACCTGATCTTTTCTTTTTTTCTTTTTCTTTTTTTTTTTTTTGAGACAGGGTTTCTCTGTGTACTCCTGGCTGTCCTGAAACTCACTCTGTAGACCAGGCTGGCCTCGAACTCAGAAATCCGCCTGCCTCTGCCTCCCAAGTGCTGGGATTAAAGGCGTACGCCACCACCGCCCGGCCTACCTGATCTTTTCAAGCTTGTAATTTCCCTTCTTTTCTATGTGAGCCCAGGCTAGCCCATTAGCCTGCATACAGGGCTCCTCCTGGGATCCATTTGCTCTTGGCAGCAGGTATTTCTTTGCTGCAGTCTTGGGTCAGCAGCTCCATCAGGGTCTCTGTGAGGAACAGCTGGAGAGCTCCATGCAGTAGCTCTTCCCTGTTTCCATACCCAGCCCGTCCTGTCTCCTGAGGTGTTTAAGGGAGCCCTTATGGCTGCCAAGTGTGATTGGATTAGTTTCCACCATGAGAATTCTGGTAGCCTGAGTCTCAGAGGGGAATCCCTGCACAGACCCGGGTGGCACATTGTGCAGACAGTATACTTCCTGGGGGCTCTAATGCTCTGTGGCTTTGTGCTCTCAGGGTATTGCTCTAGAGATTACAGTCAAGCTGCCACTGTGAATGGTGTTCCCCGTGGCTCCCTCGTCTTTTGCTCATCTCTGCGTGGCTGCAGGTCTGTTACTCCTGCCTGATGTCTCTGGAACAGAGCATCCATCGGGTAACAAGCACCTTCCATTGTCTTCTTCCACACATGGGTCAGATCCAGGAAATTGGTCATGAGAGGTTCCCTGGTGTCCCACACCAGACTCAGCGTCCTTTTCCACACCGGGGTCAGACAGCTGATAAAACTGGGGGAGCATCTGACTGGCCCCCATAATGAGTTCAGAGACCCGCCTGTCACATGCTAAGCACAAACTTGGTTCCTGACCCCACGGCTCCCAGTGCCTAAGGGTTAGTTTTCTCCTTGTCACCTTCAGATGGACTCTCTCGTCATTGTGGCCACAGGGATGTGGAAGTTCAGTCTCACGTCTTCCAGGCTGGTGTCTAGTAACTGACTCCTAGATCCACAGATATTTGTAGCCAAGAGGATGGAAGGGGTGGATGAGCCAGCCTGGGTCAGGAATTCAGCTTTGTCATACACCTGAGTGAGAGTGACTACACCAGGACCCTCCACACATGGCCCAACTCTTAGGGCTACAGGTCTTCAAAAGGCCAGTAATCCCCCCAATCTCAAGGCTCTCCTATGGCTGCTCATAAACCCACCTTCTCTTAGCCCAGCATCCCAGGCTGCTGTATGGCTGTGTGTATGTTCATACGGAGAGGAATTTCTCTAACCAGTGCGCCCATCTGTCTGTCACTTCCACCATCATCAGCCCCGCCATTCTTAAGACCTCAGCACTCACCTCTCAGCTTTAGAGCCTTGCGCTCCAGCCCAGGACTGCAAGCCCCGCAGTACGCAAGGCTGCTTTACACAACTTTGCTTTCAAGCCTCCTACACACCAGGCTTGAGTAGCCTCTGGAGAGTGGATTCTCGTTTGAGGTCTATGGAGAATTGTTGAAAGGCGGAAGAACCCTGTGAGGTGGGTGGGAGACACAAAATGATTCAGAGAGGTATAGTAACTCACCCAGAGCCACACAGTACAGAGATGACAGGTGCATGGCCAGAGCAGAGGCAACCTGTGGGGACCTCCCTGGCTTCAGAGGCTGCTCAGTCGGATTGAGGCTGCTCAGTTTCAAGATTGAAACCCAGGGCAAGTTGGATGGAAGCCTTCGGCTCCTGCTCACGTTGGGCCCCTGTGAGTCTAGTTCTGTTTGCAGCTGAGCTATGGCCAAGCCAAGGGCTCATTTCTCCAGACACAGAATGTTCTAGGTCCCCCGCACCCGTGACTAAATCCTAGCACCAAATCTTCCCTCCTGGCTGATTCTGCCTGGCAGGCCTCAGGGAAGAAGAAAACCTTCCAGAGCTTCCCACTGGGTAGGAGGTATTGTCCCTGCTCCCAATGAGTCAGGCAGACAGCGTACTGCGCTCACCCAGTAGAAAGCTTTCTGTGCTATGGAGAATGTGAAGTAGTCAGCTCACACTGTGGCTGTATCCCAGACTAGAATAGCCCCCCCTACCCCCCGCCCTGCCTCCTCTTGCCCCATTCCTTATCTCAGCTCTGTAGCTTGCTTCCCTTGCCAGACTCCCAGAGCCAAGAGCTCCTCTACCACTGTCCTTCCAGGACCAGCCCTGTCCTCACCTCTCCAACTGTCTGATACGTTTTTTTTTTTTTTTTAAACCAGACTGTGAATGAATGGTGACTCTGGGTTTTGTGTTGACAGCTCAAGGTCTCCCTGAGCAAATCCACATCCCTTCCTTGAGATGGTCTACTGCCACTTGATAGACAGCTGTCCTAATTCATGTACGAACCCAGGAGCACAGGGTAAGCAGTGAACCTTAGCTTTGTGCGGTGCACAGCCAGCCGGCACAGTCTGGGTGCACCATATATTTAACAATGGACTGTAATTGTAAATATAATGTAGTTCAAACGCTCAGCCTACAAACCAAATCATTTAAATAACAAACGGAGTTTTTGCTTAGGGCTGAGGAGTCCAAGCTTTGGTTAAAAAAGGGAAGCAAACTGGGTCAGTGATAAATAGACTCTCATAAAGAGGCTGTTTAGACCTTAAAGTGGGTCAGGGCTCAACCCTGTGCAAATTAGCTACTGTTTACTTAGCGACTTTTCTCTGGTGTGTGTGGCTGCACCGTTGGAGACTTAACTCAATAGAATATCAAATTTCCTTTTTAAAAATAGCTTTCCAGGGCTTGTGGGATAGCTCAGGAGGTAAAAACACTTGCTATGTAGTCTGAGGACCCAAGTTCAATTCCTGCATTTGTTTGGTGGAGAGAAAGAACCGATCTGTAAGTTGTCGACTGACTTCCAGTGGTGGCACCCACAGACCTTCACATGCCTGCACAGACACTCATGTACACAAACACACACATGCACTCATGCACACACTTGCATGCACATGCACACACACAAGCACACACACACACATGCACGCACACACTAATGTAATTTAATTAAAAAAAAAAAAAAAAGCTTTTCGTCCCAGAGAGGTGGGTCAGTGGTTAGAGCACTGGCTGTTTTTGCAGAGGACCCGGGTTCAGTTCCCAGAACTCACATGATGGCTCAGAATCATATATAACTCCAGTTCTAGGGATTGGATATCCTCTTCTGAACTCCTTGAGCACCAGAAATGCACATGGCACACAGATTTATATGCAGGCAAAACATCAATACACATTATAGGGAGAAAGTTTCTGGGGGGAGGGGGGGAGATGGCTCAGCAGTCGGGAGCGCTTGCTGCTCTTCCAGAGGGCCTGGGTTTGGTTCCCAGTACCCATGTTTAGCAGCTTGCAACCACCTGTAGCTCCTGTTCCAGGGAACTAATGCCCCCCCTTGCTCTCCAAGAGCACCTGCACGTGCGGACGAACCCCCCTCGCTCATGCATGCACGTGCGCGCGCTCACACACACACACACACACACACACACACACACACACACACCGAATGCACTCACTCACTCACACACATAGTGGTGATGACATGTGTCCCCTCACCTGAAAGCCTAGACTTGTGGTTTCTATCCATAGTTTGTAGAGGACGTTTGCTGACACTGTCTGCTCAGTGTGAATAGCATAGGGGCCTCTCATACCATTATGGCTCCTGTGAAGTGGGATCACTCCCTGTGAGCACCGCACACAGCACTGCTAATACCCGCTGCTCCCTCTCATCCCTCCCTGCTCCCTCTCACCCCCTCCCTGTTCCCTCTCACCCCCTCCCTGCTCCCTCTCACCCCCTCCCTGCTCCCTCTCACCCCTCCCTGCTCCCTCTCACCCCTCCTCTACTACCGCTACTTAGCTCCTCCCTATAGAGAAGCATAAACCAACATGTACAACTGCATTCCAACAACGCTCTATAAGCACGGCGAGGGCCGGACTGTCTCCACAGGGGCTCAGGCTAGCTCACGGGCTGTTACACTGAAGTGGAAGATGGCAGGCATTGGTGCTTGGGTGAGGATCCCATTTCCCACACTCTGTAGCTGGCATTGGGCCAAGCTCACGACTGTCTCATGCCTCAGTTTCTCCATCTGCAGAACAGGGATGCAGTCAGTACCTACTGCTCAGGATTAAGTCAAGCACTGCACCTGACATGAAAAGTGGAAGCCACAGAGCACACAGACCCTCTGTGTGCAGACATACAGTGGTTAAGGTTTAATTCAGAAATTAGGGATGATGGGAGCCTAACAACAGAACACACATGATAATATGCTGCAACTGGAGCTATTGTAAATGTTTTCTGGAATGTTCTGTGTACTATTTTTGGACTGCAGTAGTAAACACACTGTGAGCACTGCTTAGGACTTGAACATGAAAGTGTCAGTCTTGCCCAGCAGAGGGAGGGATGGGGTCTGTGTGCATCCTTGGCCAGTTTCCAGTGTCTTAGTCAATGTGGACCATGCCTCTGTGGGTGCCCTCTATGGATGGGCGTGGGACACCGTCTTGGGATGGGTAAACTGAGGCCAGTAGTGGATCTCCTCCTCTGCAGATGTCATCAGTGGGTCACGAGTTTTTTGAGAGGAAGGCCCTGCAGGAGGCAGTCCCAACTGCCCCGGGGCCCTGTGGCTGTGCCGGGGACAGGGGACAGAGGCAGGATCTATCTGAGGATGCAGAGGCAAGGCAGGCAGTCAGAGCAGCTTCTTGCATGCCACTTAGCTTGGGAGGGGAAGGCATGACGGATGAGCCACCATCCCTGGAGCCAGCTCCGAGCAGCTCATACATTTCTGCCTAAAAGAGTTTTATACAACCAGGCACTCACTCAGCAGGGCCGCTGTGTGTTTACTGACGTTTTTAAACGCCCGTCTCCCACCAGCCTATAAAGCCACAATTAGCTGGCGCCTAATTTATGAGCACAAGCTGAGGCTGAGGGAGAACTGGCTCGATGTCCTGGCTGCCTGCAAGCGGCTGGAGGCTACTGGGAGCCGGTGGAGGGTGTCTCTGGAGCAGATAGGGTGCAGAGGGTATCCCCAGTGCAGGGATGCTTCCTCAGCCAATCTTGCCTCGGTTCTCAGATCCTCAGGACATCTCTTGAAGTCATCTCTGATATTCTTCCTAATTTGTAATTGAGGAAACTGGAGACTCAGAGATAACAAGTTACTTGGCTGGGGGATCAACAGCGTTTAAGACTTGGACAGTGTAGCAGTTCTTGGTACTGTCAGGGACCCCGGCAGGCCTGTCCAGCCTCACCAATCACGGCTGTGTAAGCACTGGAAAGTGTTCTCTGTACCGTGGCTTCCGTATCTCGGTAAGATGAGGATGAGGAAAGAAACGAGGCTCTTAGACAAAGTGATGGTAAGAAGGCCTTGGCCACAACCTGGTGGGCTTAGAACTGGAAGGGATTGGCTTCCAGTTCTGGAGACCCGCGGTTGGAAGTGTCGTTTGATTACTCAGGAGGCTTGGAGCAGAGGGGTGGGGTGGGAGGTGGAGGAGGAGGGTGGAGGGGGATGGGGATCTCTGGCTTTGTTGGCATCTGGCCGTCCCTGGTCCTCTGTGACCATCTCCGAGCTCTGTCTGTCTCCACTTGTGTGTCCCTGAACTTCTGATCTTCTGTCTCCTGTAAGGACGAATGTCACTTGGCAGGATTAATACAGAATACTCCCATCTCAAGATGCTTGATTATGGGCTGAAGAGCTGACTCAGGTGGCAATGTGTTTGCCCCACAAGCACGGGACTTGAATTTGATCCCTAGAGCCCATGTTTAAAACAAATTGGGGTTCATGGTGGCTGCTCTCAATCCCAGTGCTGGAGAGTCAGAGATGGGGGTATCCTGGGCTCACTAGCCACTATGCCACCATGACAGTGTTCAGTAAACTCCATGTTCAGCAAGACCACCTGCCTCAGAAACTAAGGAGGAGATTGGCAGAGGAAGACACGTGATGTTAACCTTCAGTCTTCACAGGTTCTGTTCTGGGACTCCATCTCTGGGTCATGGGGCTAAAGACTTGCAGACACCTGGAACCTTGCAGGTACCCATGCTGGGCTCTTCTCTGTGAGTACCAGGGAGGACATCAGATGCTACCATGCGAGGTGGTGGCTGAGATGGGTTACTTGACTCTCAGAAAGCTCCTCGATCCCCAAATGCTGTTGGAAGGGTGAGTATGGAGGTGTACCTCAGTTTCTCCCGTGGATTCCCTGAGGAGGCTCTGAGGTGGATGCCAGAGGTCATCTAGGTCAAGACAGAAAGACCTTGAGCCCTCGAGACCTCAGGTGAGAGAGTCTCCTGCCTTCTGGGGACTGTCTTTGCTTGTGGGTAGCAGGATGGCATGAACATATATGGGCGCAGACATCAAGTCTTTGGTTCTTATAATAAGCATTGTTTAGCTGGTAAGCTCACAGGACTTGGACAATGAACTAGAAGGAGAGGGACACAGAGTCTCTCTTGTCCCATCCACCCAGTGGCAATCATTATTGGTGAGGGCTAGGGAATCTCATTCCATAGTCTGTGTTTAGTTTTTTAAAGATAGGGCTTCATGTAGCCCAAGTCGGCGTAGAGCTCACTAAGTGACTGAGGGTGACCTTGAACTCTTTCATCTCTACCTTCTCAGTGCTGAAATCACAGACATTTACCATGGCATTGCTACTTTTTCCTATTTACAGGGTTCACATTCTCGTTTTCATCCCAAATCTTGTTTTCTCTCTTAGCCTGTTTTCTCACTAGAGGAAAAGTCTCCACAAACATCATTTTTAATGGCCACATAATATGTCACATGGTGAATGTGGGGCTGTTGTCTTAGACATCTCTTGAGGGTCTTGACCCCTCTGAGTGCCAAATGACCCCTTCACAAGGGTCACTTAAGACTACCAGGAAACACAGATATTGACGTTATGATTCATAATAGTATCAATTATGGAGTAGCAATGAAATAATTTTGTGGTTGAGGGTCACCACAGCATGAGGAAATGTATTAAAGGGTTGTGGCATTAGGAAGATCGAGAACCACTGCCTTAGACATCATGGTCTTTTCCAGGTTGGGGGCAGTGATCAGAGCAGCCCTGAGGAGCGGATGGGAGCTGGGAGAGCTAACAGCAGAGATGCGGGCAGAGTGTGTCTGAAAGTCTGCTTGAGCTGTGGTCTTCAGCCACCTGCACAGTTGTACCCCAGCGGGAGCTCCGGTCCCTGCTGTCAGCCCTCCTTCCTTGCAGGCGGCTTTATCTTCATTTCTGATGGCTCTGCAGTGGTCCAGCCCTGACACTTCCTCTTTATGTCTCTCGATCTGGGAGCTTCTCTGTCAAGTAGCTAATGAACTGTAAACAGACACTCCAGTGTTCTGGGGGCCCATGGAGGAGCTCTGGGAGGGAGGAGCTGGGCGCTGCTCTTGACTTGGACCACGCAGTGCACAACAAAGCTGCCTGCAGCAGCCTCTGGGCTCCCTGAGAGAATGGGCTCCCCTGAATGCTTAGTCCCTGACAGGACAGCAGCCAGGACATGGCAGAAGAGTGAGGCA